>CM060966.1:89699844-89714696 GCA_030765045.1 Tenodera sinensis | reverse complement strand
GGCACCAATTATGGGCCTGAAAGCTATAGTTAAGTTCAGAGAGCGAGTCAGTGAAATAGAGGCGTCCTAGGAATAATCTGAGATACGTTTGTAGTCAGTAAGCATTCGCGCAGTTCTCGAAAAAATTGTTTGCTTAGAACTAAAATCTGAATAGAGTATACAACAGCACATGTTAACAGTGTCAAACTCATAACCAGTGATGTAGAGCTTAGAATTGCTGTTTAATAGAAGATAAAAATCAAAGCATCCCCCACAGGATACACAGGACCTTGTGATTTGTAGAGCTTAGGTATCATTTTCCATGAGGGAGCACGTGTACACACACACACACACACACACACACACACACACACACACACACACACACACATGAAATTGCATTTCTTGGAAAGAAAAGTATTTCTCGTGTACTACGAGTATTAATCATAGGTAAAGGAACTTGGGCACAAGTGTTGTGGATCTGATCATGATTGGCTGTTGTTTTTTGCGTCTTAAAGCACTAGTTTTCCTTTCGTTGATATTAGACTTAATTTTTCTGAATTTAGAAACTTTATTTGGAAAACATTATGATTATTATTGTATGTGAGTGAACATGTTATACTATATTCTAACGTTCGTATTACATATAAGGGGAGTGATCCCATTTTGGAGAAATCTCACTCTTTTAAATAAGTTAAAGAAACCTCGGACTATTAATATGTTTGAAAGCACTGAGTAACCATTTATAATTTCTTTTTAATTAGATATTGCTCTAAATGAGACCAAATAACCTCGTTGTCAACGGGCCGTTAAACCCCACATTCTCGTACTCACTCTCGCTCTAAATTTCAGTCCACATAATATTCTTGTCTTTTCAGAAGATGTACCTTCACTAAAATGAACAATCAAAATGATGCAAAGTTGCAAATATAATGATATGTTGTATATTACATGTTCGTTTATAATAGTATACATATTTTAAAACACCGAATAATCATTTGTAATTTCTTTTTAATTAGATCTTGTTCTAAACTTAATCCACTTAAAAATATTCTTTTCCTTTAACCAGAAACTCTACATTGACTAAAGTGTACAATCAAAATTATGTAAAGCTGTAAATATAATAATATGTTGTATATTATGTTGGTTTGTGGTACTATAAACCTTTGTTAAAGTGCTCGAAGGCTTATTTCAGTCTCCTAGTCTTCTTTTGACTCTTTTCGAAACTTTTTTCTGCGCGTCTATTCCGTAGTCGGTATTCTAACAATAATTTAGAGTTTAAACCACACAATGCTGTGGAATATTTTTAATTTTAACGGAGGGGTGTTCAGGTAGGCTCCAACGACTTTTTTGTGTGAAATAAATGATGAAGTTTACGCCTATGGCTGTAATGCTGCTCCGTGTCAAATTATATTAGTACTTGATTTTCTCATTCTTCCTTCTTTTGTTCTATATAATATGGAGAAACTTACACTTTGTAGTACTTACAAGCCTGTGCCTGGGCTCAGATGCCTGCCGGGGAGCAGAGGAACCTATGGACGGACAGAGTGAAGATCTGGAAGCGGGTGGTCAGTCAAGCACCAGGTATGACAGTGAGGAAGAGGATGATATGGAAGTAAGTGAAATGGATTATTGGAAAAGTGGTGGAGCAATTGGTAGAATGAGTGGCGGGGGAAACCGGAGAACTTGGAGTAAACCCGCCCAGACGCCGCTTTGTCTACCACGAATACAACATGCCTTGGTGATAGGTGAACGGTCCAACCGCTCCACCACGGCGCCGCCATGATTTTCTCATACCACGAGTTTTAATTTATGTACTAACCAACATGATTGTTCCCTTTTTGAAAGTAGCAACACATTTTTAGTCTGATTATCAGTGGCTATTCTTACGGACACATTGCTGTTGCTCGTATACGTTTGCTTAAAAACAGTATTTTTCCACAAAGTTAACTGCTTATTAGTTCGATGTGAATAACGCATACATTTTTGCTTAAAGTAATCCCAGGATGCATGTTTCAAAATTTAATTTGCGTATCCAAATACACAGGTCGTTAGGAGTATAGGGGCAAATATTCTAATAATTTGTACCTTGTAAGATTTAAAGATTTCACGGCGCACGTTATTTATTACAGTTTCACGGGCGATCAACCTCACACGGCTGATCGTCCGTGAAACTGTAATAAATTTGTACCTTAGTAATATCCACTTCGATGTGTCAGTTTTTTTTTTTTTTTAATCTAACATTTTACCCACAAACCAATCACAAAGTTTATTACTTGACATTCTTGTAGGGTCGTAACAGCATTGCAAAATGAACATCGCCTGTCCAATAGACTAAGGTTTCGCTTCCTACCTTCATGAGTGTGCTGACAGCCTAGGTACGGTGAGGTCATTGGCTCTGATCAAAGTATTGGAACTCGGTTCCGACACACCGTTCATTATCACGAGACCAGCCCACTCTGCAGCATGCCTTCTATGCCACGTCTACATAAGGTACTAACCAACCAGAAAACCCACTGCTCTTAAGTAAAATTAAAAGTTCGTAAATTAAGCAAATATGATGCAATATTGTTCATTACACTGACCTTAATTACCAGTAAAAATATATGCACTTATATCCTTATCCTGCGCCGGTCTTGACGGCTAACTTGGCTAGACGCTAGCCTACTGATCCCTACGTTTAATTTTGGTTCGCAACTCTTCATTAATATGAAATAGTAAATAATATGTACAATAGAAGTAAAGAAGGTTGTACTGTCCTTTTAATTTTGCGTGGTGTCGTTCATCTCTTCTGCATTCATACACGGCTGATGGGAATTCAAAGAGCAGGGATACAAAATATTTTGTTTACATTAGTTTCGGTTAAAGGGCTGACTCGACTATAGTAACCCAAGGAGTAGCATGGTCCACACAACCAGGAAAATAAACAAACCTGTTTGTGCACGATTTAAGTTCTTATTTATGCTTTCATTTTTATTCAAAGCTCAGGTTTCCAGATTGTTGCATCATTGCAGGTCATATATGTTTTAAGGAGACATAAAACGGTGCTTCACTGAGCACCAGCAGTTGCAGAACTGCTTGAACAGAGTACCAGAAGTTTTAAAAGCTGCAAGTCTATGGTGGTATGAACCGGCTCTTAAAATCACAGTCATATAATATTTTTAAATTTTTATAAATTTATTGAATCAGTCACGTAAGTGACTGAACATAATCCCATATGATATACCTAATATTGTTGCAGAAAGATACTTCTTTTTGTCGAATGTTACAAAGGACAAGAGAGAAAAACGTGCCTCAGCAATACGTTTGTCGTCCGCTTGCCAAAAGTTAAATGTTAATTGGTAACAGTGCGTACAATACCTTACTGCTTAGCCCTGTAGTAAATATTTATTCTATGTTTTATGTGAACGAAGGAATCAGCAGAGGAAGACTCCTATCGTGAAAAAATATGATTACAGAGCATAGCTGAAGGGTTAGATGAGTACCGGAAGTTATAATTTTCCAACTAAAGCCCTGCTAGACGATGGAGAAAAGGATCTCCGCAATCAAACCGTTCATACAAGTGGAGGTGCGGGTCAGTTGGCTTTCTAATTAACTTAATTAACAAGGCGAACGCAATGTTTACTTTTTGTGATAATAAAATTAAGTAATTTTGTAAGTTCCACGTGAATAAAAGTTAGTAGGGACGATTAAATAAAAACTATTAACAGATATTTGTAGATGTAAATGAGCCAAAATGCTTTAAAAATGCAATTTGTTGTAGAATCATACAGTGAAACTATTATGCACTAATATGGGTTTAAACGCAGATAACGTGATAATTTAAATGACGCTGCACGCGCCTCAGTGGCTCTTTAAATGGCTACGCTGTTACTAGATTACATTAGATTGTGTTCAGCCCTGAACATTGGACATGTCAATGGAAATGTATAGTATTGTATAGCAAAACACACATAGAAGCAAAAACAAAAGAAACAAACCAACAAAGCAGAGGATAGATGACAAACACAATGAGATCTTCACTGCAGTTATAAGATTAACGTAATGCACATTTACAAATACAAATTAAACTTTGTTTTAGAATGTCACTGCGTTTATTCCTAGCACGTTTCCTTATTTAGTTGTGTAATTAGCAATGAATGGCACCTTTGGTCAGTTGTTCAATGCATATAGATTTAAGTAGCTATCGAGCACTGAAGCAATATATTTTATTTCAATATTTTCCATGTAAATAGCATCTGTCTTGCTACACATTGGTGCTACAGTTTGAAGCAATATTACTTCTCGTAGATGTGAACCCGGAAGCACACTATTGTCGGTCAAACGTCAACTACTCGTATTTAAATCGACAATTCTTTCCGCCGCTTAACAATGGCTAGAAGTTCCTTTGAAACAGCTCTTTCACCATCGATAAAAGCGATGAGAATTCTCTCTCTCTCTCTCTCTCTCTCTCTCTCTCTCTCTCTCTCTCTCTCTCTCTCTCTCTGTCTCTCTGTCTGGGTTTGCGTGACTGTTTTCTAAAGAGTGACACAAATTTTGAATATAACATCTTTTACTGAAGGGTGAGTTATTTTTTACTCTTTTCACTGGAGGTATTGCCGACCAATATACATGTATCCTCGTGTAATTCACTAATTAACACTATTCGCGTAGACAATAAGCATTCCAGCATTCGAGAACAGGTCCTACAGGTTCTCCTGTACGGTATGTTTATCTGCACAGCACCTAGCCGCTTAATGCGACTTTATCTATGCAGTATAGAAGGGGTTCATATTTGTTCAAGTTTTGTTTCTGTGGGCATGGGCGTCGCGAAGGGGGGGCAAGGGGGGGCCGCGGCCCCCCCTTGGAAAATAACAAATGTAATGTGCAATCAATTACTGTCAGACTATTGCTTTAATTTTGAGGTAAAGTACACTTTTTATTTAGCATAAATTAATATGCTTATCCGTAACAAATACTATAACTCAATTCTTACAGTTTTTGGCAACAGAATAATGAATTAATTGCAAACTTCCAACATGCGGCCCCTCCCTGAAAAAAAGTCTCTGTGGGTATGGTTTCTTCCTGGATACCTAAGTTTGGATGCTCACTTTATATCCGTTGGTTTTTAAGTAATTCGATGTCAAAACAAAC
The DNA here is from genome assembly GCA_030765045.1 of Tenodera sinensis. Taxonomy (NCBI): domain Eukaryota; kingdom Metazoa; phylum Arthropoda; class Insecta; order Mantodea; family Mantidae; genus Tenodera; species Tenodera sinensis. Next base: position 89,709,584 of record CM060966.1, on the reverse strand, counting down.
TGTACGTATGTACCCTTCGACAGACTATTCAATGTTTCTTGCTCTCCGAGAAAAGGAGCCACGCTATGAAATCCGTTGGCTTACTTTGCCGCTCCAATAGGCAAGACTACTCCCTGTTTTTTTTTTTTTTTTTTTTTTTTTTTTTTTTTTTTTCGTTTTCTCTATATTTTATTATTATTTTTTTAAAATTATTACTAATGCTGTTATTTTTTAAATGCTTGATTTCTTTAAATAATTAACTTTTTTTCTAAGGTATCTATAAATTTCGGTATCAGCAGGCTCAAATGTAGTGATTTGTGACTAAAAGCTGCATAAGCATTAACAGTAGAATTTGTCACTCGATAATCTTGTATAGAATAACATGATTCTGAGAAAAGACACTCTTTAGCAGCAATTTTAAAAGCATCGAAACTGTCAACTTTTCCCTTAAGATCATTAGCAAGAGCTTCAAATATTTTTGTGCTCGATCAAACCAAATTTATTAATCATAAGTCTGACAGCGATCCTTTAATGGACCTCTTTAAGTTCAAACTTTCATTAAAGGACTGGTCTTCATCCAATCGGAAAATTCAGTCTTCATTAAAGGACAGGTGTTCTACCAATCAGAGAATTCCCATGCAGCAATGACAAAGCGCAATATTGATTAATTCTCGAAACACAACTAGTGCGAGTTTAAAAAACGCCAAAATGTCGGACACTAGGTGCTAACAGTGAGATGGAACTTACTCCACCGGAAGTTACGGCAAAAGCACTAAATGTGACGAATAACTTATCTCCAGAAAAATCAAGAGAGATATATGAATAATTCTACGCACAATTCATGGATTGGAGGAAAACAAAACGCATAAACTCATTAACATAAAATTGTGGCATTTCAATATCAAAGGTATAATTCCTTCAGAGTCACTTTCAAACTGAAGATAGATTTGATAGATTTGAAAGGCATTCTGCCTAAGTTCCGGTCTCTGGTGATTAATATTGTTACAGGTAGCTACAATTTTTAGAATTAAGGACGCTTGCCGAAGGCATGAGCTACATGAAGTAAATGTTGATAATGTAGGTAAAAGATATTGGATCAACTTTGGTATTTACTGTCCCAAACACTAAACCAAATCGGCGAGAACCTTTACGATAACCGACAGTATTATGATATATGTTAGAAATACATAAATCTACGTCCAGGAATATGTAATACTCCTTCCATCTTTATAAATTACCAAAAGGGAAAGTGCATCGCGCAGATGTCGGCATACATAAGATGGGAAATCGGGGAAAGAAACAGCTCTGTACCTTCATCTCCCCTACCCCAATTTACACAAAGGGCACTGCTTTCGCAGAAGTTGTGCAATACTTTTAGTAGACGCTAGTGGATACATAACAACACTAAAACGCCATGGAGGATGAAAATCCACTACTGTCGCGGAAGGATACGTTGAAGAATCAATCCAAAATAAAATTCAAATCTCAAATGTAATTTTAAACTCAGTATAAACACAAAACACATAAATTAACCTCAACACACTTCCACAAATATTGCACTAAGCACAGTATCACAAATTAACTTCACTAATTGTACAATGAGCAACTTATACATGAAATTAAGTTTCGTCTGAAAACCAACATATTCAATTTGCCTTCTATTTTTCAATGTTACGTAGCATTATGGGATTATCATTTTCATCATGAAGCTGAGACGTGTTGGATACGAATCGATCATTTAGCGTCTGCGCAGAACTCCAAGAGCCACCTGATGCAATATGTAGGTCATTGTTCCTGGTGAGAGTACAACATTTTACAATATTTGAACTATAAAATTAGATATTTGGTCGAGCATAAATTGTCGTATGAAACTTATTATGGTAATTAGACGCTCGCTTCGTCCGTTTCCTAATGTGTACTCGTTTATTACTACCATCATAGTCTCGTTTCATAATGTACACCTTTCTGGAAGCGAGAAAGTTTTGCATTGGAATGATGGATGTTACTCTTTTGTCTAGTATTTATCTCATGAATGTCATTGTTACTTCCACTTAGATCCATAGGCGCTACCAGAACTCTTACACCACACTGCTATGTGATGGGATGCAAAAACGTTTAAGTATGTCAATGAAATAAAAGTTTATGGTCCGGATTATATAACCATTAAAGAGGTATGCATAAATGATGTGTTGAAGCGCCTGGGTACAGGCTGATATTGTAAAGGATCGGAGAATAAAAGGAGTACTAATAGGAAGGGAAAAGGAAGGACATTTGAAAGAGGACACTAATGTTAAATTGCAAAACAACTACAGAAGTGCAATGAAAATTAACATTCTTAATGTGCAAGAGCACCACACTGGGCACTAGTTCTACTGACAACCCATTACCCAGTTGGCAAGAAATGTTGGTGGTTATATACAGAAAACAGGCAAAACGAGAACAACCAGGAAATCACAAAGAAAAAGTGATAAACAAAATGTCTCCAAATATTTTTTTTTTTAAGATAATGCCTGTATACCAAAGATTTACTGCCAGTGAGGTACTAAGAAAGCTGCTCGAAAGAGAAAACACAGGAAACTTATGGAAATTCATATGGTGTTATTTGGAACATATGCCCTGAAACCATGTATATTTATATCAAAAGCTAAACTCAAAGCTGTGTTTATGTATACAGTTCAATAAGGAGTGTGGACAACATAAAAATAAACGAAAATATGATTGGAACCAAAGTGAACCCATCATCACTTCCAAGCCGGGGACCAGCGACTCTTGAAGGACTCCAGTTGAAATATCACCAAAGGTAAGAAGAAGCCGATTGATTCTCAAGGAGGAAGCACTGAGGTCAAAATAGGTTTCTATATATGGAGCGGGGGAATTCTAAAGGTAAAAGTCATCTCTTGAACACTCAAATTTTCTTTTCTCAAAAGTAAATTTTTATACACATGCTGCAACCTAGAATGACCTTCTGGCCTAAAATTTAACCAATATAAACCAAAAGTTATGGCAAACAGTTCTAAATAAAACGTATAATGTTTATATTACTTTCTCTACCACGTTTAGTAAGTAGAAAAAGTATTGTATTCGAACCAAAATTTCGATGTCGATATATCCCGGAAATATGTTTTGAGGCCCCTGAATACAAAAAAAAGCATTTTTGGAAACGGTGCGTATGTATGTGTCTGCCTATGAACACCACAACTCAAAAAAAAAAATAAATAAATAAATAAATAAAAAATAAAAAAGAATAAAAAAACAAACCAAAGTTGGTATTCAAGTTTAATATCTTACAAGGATGTAACACGAATATTTTGAAGAACATTCCTCTACCCTAAACTACCCTTTACGTGGAAAATTTTTCCAGCATTTTGATTTTCTCAAAAGTGGCTCAAATGATTTTTATTAGAATACCATATGTTTGTAAATGTAAACCCCGCGCGACAGCCCACGAAGGCCCAAGGCCTACCCCCAGCCGCTGCGTCCCCCACCTCTGCCCACTACAGGCGTCATTGGTGAGGTGCAGTACTGGAGGGTGGGACGTGGTCAGCGCCCCGAGCCCTCCCGGCCAGTTATACGGTCTTCTCGACCTGGGGCCGCTACTTCTCCATCAAGTAGCTCCTCAATTGGTCCCCCCGGGACCTAACGAGGCTGAGTGCACTCCGTGCCAGACCTCCCAGAGGGGATAAAATCCCCATGCTGGTACCGGGGATCGAACCCGGGTCCTCCGCGCCACAGGCAAGCGCGCTGCCAGCTGCGCTACATATCATATGTTTAGGATACTTTTATGGCAAATAAAATGCATATTTTGAATTTTCTGGCAATAGCCCTTGTAGTCCTGACTATTCTTGATTTCGTTTGCATAACTGGTAAACCGCAAGAGATAGACAAAATCTTACGGTACTAAAATGCAGATTTCGTTAAAACCCACAATTTATGGCTAAATTCATTTTTTTTCCGGGGAGAACCATTTTGGAGATACTCTTTGTTATTTGTGTGAGTTTTGCCATAGTTAAACTTTTCTCAAGTGAAACGTTATTCACTTTTTTATCTCGTGGACAATGACATTTTAAAGCCGTCATATGACGACCAGCTTTAAAAGATGTGACCATCGCCCAAAGCCTACTGTATTCCCATATTCGCCTTGCACCTACAAGAAAATTAGCAATAAGCTAATTTCTGCAAATGTTCATCTCGACTAAAATGAACAAGATATAAGAATAAGAGTTTGTAGGAGAAGTTAGCACAAGCATAGAGAGAGTCATGTGACCGCAAGATTACATTACATTACATCTTACTGTAATTTAAAAAGAGAAGAATGAACTACGGGTTGTTTTTCAGAATTTTTTTAATGTATTTCTAATACCTTTGGCCATAAGCCATTCGATAACTTTGTTTTTGCAGGCTAAAGCGAACATGGATATCAATAAAAAGAGTAAAAAACGTTAAAATTATATCGCAGGTACCTTTTTTCTATAAAGGCCATAACAAACATAACATGTTTTCTCAGAAAGTACTAAAAGTGTTGCTTTGAAATTTAATCTATTATTAGCAAAATGTGGTAAAAAGGGAGTTAATTGCTTCAGAAATGAGCAATTTCCAAATGTCACCGGCAGGGGTCTCTAAGAGCAACCTTTACTAGATACTGCACCACGCTGTTTGTTGAAATACCCATTTGCAGCAGCTAACTAACCTCACTGGCTAATGTATCCTAACCGTTTTGTAGAAGTTTGCACCAGTGCCACTTAGAAAATCCCACGGGAGTCAGCGTCACGACCGCCCATTGAAAACAGCAATGGTTAAACACGCGTGCGCTGAAATTAATTGTACACATACGTTTTGCATTGCCTTTGCGAACATAGTTCAACATGTATGCAGGGAGGAAAAAGAGGGCTGTTATTTTTAGCCCATTGTGCTATTGTTCCCGTGATCGGTGAAAAATGCGTTGCTAGGCGATGAAACAAGACAAGTGAAGCATACTAAGTACCCTAATTATTTTATGTAAATTCCATCTAAAGCTTCATCACAGGACCATTAGCCCACGAGAGAGTGAGTTTTGCATGTTGGTGGAAATTGTTTACACGTATATAGCACACGAGGTGAAATAACAGTATGTTCTGGATAGAATTCCTGTAGCCTACATGCTTATCAAAAGTGAAAACTTCTTTGCCATTATTTGCGATTCCTCCAAAATTGGTATTAAGAGCCAAATCAAATAAAGATAAAATAAAAATACAAATAAAATTTGCATTATCACTACACTGGCACGTAGTATCTAAACCAGGGCGTGCTCCTACTACAACTTTAATATATACGTTTTACATTATATATTTTGTATACAGAGCCTACTTTTTTGCAGACGTGAACTAATACTTTAACACAATAAACTACAAGATAGTATAGCAAAAACAGAACAGAAGGAAAAAACAAACAAACAAACAAACAAATTTCGACGTGTGAATTCTCCATTCTTCTTGGCTGGTATACAGTAAACTCTTGGTTTAACCGATCTCCGTTCAACGGACTTCGGATTTAACGGACTAAATTTGGTGTTGGTTATAAAATAAATATAACTGAAATTTGGATGATCTGCGATGATTAAATTGTGGCATTCCGCTGTTTGATCGAGAAGGCTAGTTCACGCTAGTTCACATTCGTGAAAATTCGTGTACGCGTCACGCGCTCAAGAGTTCACACGACTCTTAGCTTCAGTCTGAATTTGGGCATTCTCTGGGCATTCCCAGGTTACCAGATTCTGAGTCATGAAGAGATCGCTGCAAGTGTTCTACAAGAGGATGAAAATGAAGAAGACGACAATGGTGATGAAACTTTGAAGTATGCACCTAAATTATCTGCAATAAGAGACCACATGGATGATGTGATTTCTTAGTGGAAAGATTTTCAGACCCACAAGTGCTAGCCTATTATGAACAGTTCAAACAGTTTCGCTCCTTATCATAAAGAAGTAATATTCAAGAGGGAAGCAAATGGGTATTGACTCCTTTTTGAAACCCACAACTTCACAGGGAACGACTTCTAGTCAAGAGTAAATCATGCAAAGTAAATGGTATGTACCAGTAAAACAGTTTCAATTGTTTTTGCTTCATTTTCATTCATTTTGCGATTTAACGGACTTTCAATATTCCGGTCATTCCCTGGCCCCTTTAGGTCCGCTAAACCGAGAGTTTACTGCATTTCCGTTTCCTGGATCTTCGTTGTACGCCATCTTCTCTTGTTCTTTGAGCTTGTAACCTAGTCGATCTCCTGAGATCCATTGTCTTTATCTGATTTTGCTCTTCGTTCCTCCGTGGTTCTCCACTCTTCTTTAACTCTAAGTATTCTTTCATTACTTGTGTCATCACCATGCCCGCCATTAACTGCAAAGCTTCGACATTTTTCTTATTAATAACAATATTCCACATACTCTTTCCTTCCAATGTATTCTTCCCTCCTTTATCAACTGATGACGTAGTTCGCATTCAAATAATACATGTTTCGGAGTATCTCTTGTTTTACATTCCTCACAAACATCTGGTTACTATATTAAACTTCTTAAAATAGGTACCACATGAACCATGTGCGGTTAGCTAATGAGCTAGAGCTTTAGTTAGGTTTAGATCCTTTAGTTTTAGGCATTCTTTGTTTCTAGAAAATTTATCTGTTCTATCCTGCACTGACTTCATTTCTGTTGCCAACATTTAGCACCCTATTTAGCCATAGTGTTTAATGAATAAATAGCCCTAGATACTCAAATCGACATCAGAGGCAGTTTTCTTGGCACAATGTTTGTCACACAAACTATCCCGCCTCAGTTTACATCATACATAAAGGCTGCATATTTACGGTATATTGAGGTTACAGCGTATGGTAGAGGGCAAATTTTCTCTTTCTTTAACTTTCCGCTAGGGACATCTGCGCTAAGTTCCGTGATTACCTCAAGTTTGCCAGAATATAGACATAAAAGCAGAAGTGACTCAATGCAATAGGAAATCTGTAAGCTGACATGCAAAACGCATCTGAACTGGTCCTTGCTTCGATGAAAATCCTATAACTTGGTGATGAATAAGAGAGAGACTGACTTGACTTACCTTGTAATATAGTCTGTTTATGGTGAAGAAGAGAGGATGAGTCCAGATGTAAACAACGGGCGCGTAACTACAGTGTTCGAGTAGAATCTGCCAAAAGAATGTGTATTCTATGATGTAGTAATGTTTTAATTTGTTACAGAACACTATATTTTGCGTATAGCGAATACTGCATAGTTTGTTCACTACAGTGGAACATAAACAAAAGCTTTATTGTGGATGAGATGAGATGGGATGGGATGGGATGGGATGGGATGGGATGGGATGGGATGGGATGGGATGGGATGGGATGGGATGGGATGGGATGGGATGGGATGGGATGGATGGATAAATAAATTAATGACGGTTTTGATTATCTTTAAATTCTCTTTGTTTATGTATATTATGTCTCTAATAGCGCACGGTGTTGCGTTTTATTTAAACAAGCACTTTTTAATGAAACACGTAACAATTCAGTATATTTTGGTGATGTTTAACGCAATTAATGTAAACGACAGTTAAATTATTTCACATTGGTCACGGAGTGCTATATTATAAGACGACGGTGGTGCACTTAACTCATGTGCTAGAATGCAGTAATAAAATTGGAAGTAATCCTGTTAAATAAAACAACACAAAACCAGTCACCATGTAAGCGGCATACCATATCTCTATTTCTTGCACATGTGCTAGAATTTGCTCCGTCCTGACTTTCCTGATTTTGTACGAACCAAACTAATGGATATAATGTGGCCAACACTGCATAATATATCGCGCTACCAGTGACCCGTGATACTTTCATTTTGTTTGCTCTATGCTGAATGATTCAACGCGATTTGAAAACGCGGTCTAGGTAAAGGTGAAAATGCATATCAAGCAGGAACCCGTTGAATTGCCGCTCACCATTGATGCTAAAGGGCCTAGCTTCGGTGTTTTGTGGTGGCTTCGAGCTTACCTTGGGTATGTGTTAAATGTATATAAATGTGGTGTGTTTGTATGTGAAAGTATGCAAAAGGAGAAAACCACTAGAATTAAAAAGCGGATACCAACAAGCAAAAAAGCGAACGATACGTTACCTTACGTTTCCATGTGACACCCAAGACCTGCAGCACCGATTGTCCATTAAAGGGAGCCTGCTCAGACAGCTCCTGGTGCGTGAATCAGTGAGCAGTCTGACGACGCGACGCCAGGTACACGTACCCTCAGCGTCTAACCGCAACACATCGGACACCATCGCCTGGTAATTCAACCTAACACAAATTATATAATGAAGGAAATTGTGAACAGGAAAATCTTGATAGAGGAACTACACCAGCATTCGCCTCCCCACCTCCTCCCCCTGGGAAACTACCATAATATATGCTCAAAAGTAGGCAGTTGCTAGGAATTGTACCCTGGACTTTCTGATTAAAAGCCTCACACGTTAATGGGGAGGCATATCATTCGGTAATCGCGTCTTTGTATTACCGTAGATATAAGATATTGGAACGCAAGGGCACACATTGCCTACTCCGACTCGGCCCGGATCTATTGCGGGCTACCTCCTTCCTTAGAGGTAGAGATGAGGTGAAGGAGACTGAAACCCCGGCAGGAGGAAGTGCAGAAGTCCTTAACAGTTTACAGAGAGCCGCTGGATACTACCTGAAAACCTCACCACTACCCAGAAAGGGCGGGGAAGTGACCCTCACGGGGGCAGCGGCACTCAGCTACCACAAATCGGGCCAGGAGGGAAGGTTTCACAAAATGCAATCAACCACACCAACGTCCCACAGCTGCCGGAACCCCGCGCTGACAACCGGAACTGGAAGGTGACAAGGGAAGTGAATCGAGGAAAATAAGGAAAAGAATGAAATTAAGTACCTAAAGTGAGAGTGGAAAAATTCAAATCGAACCCGGGGCCTCTTGAATGTGAGTTCATGCTTTGCCACGGCACCACTTCGCTCGTTCCCAACTATGACTGCTGACATGTTGGCATATCACCCAGTGGCTTTTTCAATGAATAGATGGACGTGGTGCATAGTGCAGTGTTTACAGGCATGTATAAGGTTTAACATGTATTGTAATATTTTCATGAGTTGACTGTACTGAGTATGTTGAGCTGGTACACTCCAAGGGAACGGGTAGTCGACAAGCTTACCACAATTTGAGGCAATACCCCCTCCCCTCCCGCTTCCATTATAATGATTACAGAGGGACAACAAATTTATTCAAGCAAAATCCAGATATACCCATATATATAAAAACCACACTGGTTTGAAAGTGACACTAATATTATCGATTAATTAGACCATCTTAACCAAACAAATTCTTTTTAAATGGGCGTGTGTCCTACACCACTTTTACAGTGGTATGCCTCGGTGCCCAATTCGACCAGGAACCTTAAAACCAACCGTAACACAGATCACCTAAATATTAAAACCATCCGCATATATTCAGCCTTGACAAAATCGAAATAACATAAATCCTAAAACAATTATAATTGAATCCCTAAAACAGTAAAATGACGCAAAGCCTAAAGCTAAGGTAATACAGTAAGGCCTGTGCCCCTTCTGGTAACCTTAAAAATAAATCAATTTTAACTCCCTACACTATCGAGCAAATCCTCAGAGGGACCAGTAAATGAAAATCATAACGGCATAACTCACCAAGGAAGAAATCTTACCCAGTCAAGGAGCCGCTTCAGAAGCCAGTACATCGCTGGCT